>JBBPFJ010000027.1:0-17500 GCA_037975025.1 Excoecaria agallocha
ACCCTGTAGCACCCTTATTCTATAATCTATACATATCACTTTATCCATCTCATTACACATGTTTTACTGTGCAACATAAACATATACTAACTATATAGAAAATTGATATTCATACTTAATCCATAAGTTATTCATGTTATAACATATTAGATGTATCATAAAAATAAGCCTATCAACTACACATAACACTTATATATCATTACCATAAATAGCAAATACACGTTAAAGAATGTGTACATGCATAATTGTGAACACATATATAATCATAGGAGAACACATACATAATCATAGGAAAAATATTTCAAAAACAATGGTTATTATAGCATAACCTTAGTATGGAATATGCTATGCTATTATGAAAATTATTGTGTTCATTCAAATAAGATAATACCCTATACCCTAATATAAGTTTCTTCATATCTCATACGTTGTCACACATATAAAAATAAAGGACATATATATATCATCAATTTAACAATTAGCATGTATTTTTGATACTAGCAGTAAAGATACATATACTGTAGAGCATTCTTTTAGATATGGGTTTTGTATGTAACAAAAGGAATTTCATATGTAGAATGGTATAAAGTCAATTAAGAATTTACATGCCTTATTAAACTTTTCTTAACCTTTGATAATAATGCCTGCACTATTCTAAAGAGGTGGATAACGGGTCATATGGTAGTACCCAAAGGTACAAATAAGATACACGGAGGTATTAAACGGTGATGCCTTATAGGGATAAAACTATATGATAAATCGATGGACCCAAACGGGGTCAATCAAATAACATACACCGATCAAGCGGACCCAAGCAGGGTCAGCTACAACCAAAATGGGGTTGTTTAAATCAACTCTAACTTTTAATCCCAAATAAGGTCACTCTAACTTTTAATTTCAAGTGGACCTAAACAGGTCAAAACTGTTAAAAAACAGCTGCAAGGTACCCTTATAGGCATGCCTATCTATCCACTTCCAAGACTCAACGCAGGAAATTAAATCCCTTTAATTTATCTTTCTAATCACATACGTATATTTATGCATATATATACAACTATGTGAGGAGTTTCATACACATGTCCATGTATAGACTTTATGTGAACATGATATCACAAACATGTACCAGCATAAATAAGCTGTACTCTTGATCAATTCAAATGCATGTAGTTCATTCACATGTATGTGATAACGATACTTATCATCATACTGTCTTAAATTCCAATATTCATTTATTATATACATACATACCAATATTTCTTATTACTTCAAGATAAACAATAAAGTTTAGAATCATATATTGTATATGCGTATCTTTTTACACATTTTTCTATCATACTTGTATATCACATTCATAGGAATCATAGTTATATGGAGATAAATGTACAAATGTATGATATCATTATATAATTGTGTATTTATACAATTCTCTATGAAAACATGCTTTATATCATTACTCCTAAACATATTTCAAATGAAAAGCACAATCAATCAGCATAATTATTTCAAGTAAAATTAATAATCCATATTTACATTTCAAGTATACATGCCCACATATCTATATTTCCATATTTCTGTTAAACATATTATATGCTTAAGAACACTTTTGTTTATGATTAAAATTTCATACTTGTATAAGCTTTGTATTATCATACTTATATTATATATTTATAGGAACAATAGTTATATGTAAATGCATATGTATGTCTACGTTATAATTAAGTAAAAGAATATTTCAAGATTTAAACCCAAACATGTATAATCATGCTATGTTCATGTTATAAGCACACATATACTCTATTAATAGCATTACTTCTTTATATAAGTAAAGTTGACATTTTAACTATACAAAACATCAACCTCAATAGATTAATAACAAATATGTATATTTTTTTAGCATAATGTCATGTAGACATTCATGTATATATATATATATATAATGATGTGATGCAATACATAAACTCTTAGGTTTAGGTTATCACATTACATCTTATTAGATAATCACTCATGTAAGTTTCAATAATTATTCATGATGATATAACTTAGCTATTAATGCACAATTTCAATGATGCATAGGTATACATTCATAGACAATTTTCATGCAAAATGATACAAATAATACAAATCAACATATATATTTTAATACTAATTTATATATACACGATTCTATAGCCCTCGTATACTTGCTTTCAAGGCCTATTTTATTCAGTTATATGTGTAAGACATGGGTATAGCCTAATATAATGATAAAAGGGAAAAAAAAAAGCAAAGTTATGGGAAAAATCATGGTGTCATGCTTGTGACAAATGTCGTGCTCGTGACAGCCTATTTGTCCATACGAATTTTCCCCCTGTTCCCAGAATCCTGCAAACTGCTTAACAAACTCATTTTGTACTTCATTTTTTACACACTAAACGACATTTTTAGAAAAAGTTTTCTTCTACAAAGTTGTAGATATACATTTCTATTTTCTATAACATTAAATCTAATTTCAATATCAGTTCTAAATTTAAAGATATCGTCCAAATACTGAAGACTGTTCATGAGCACGAGCCTGCAAACTTATCCGATTTTCAAGCTAGGTTATGACCCATTTAAAAGCAAAATTAGAATGTAATTTCTCTTATAAAATATTTTTATGGACGTCTAATTTAACACCCAATTGGAATCATCTAATTATCTATTCTCAAACTCAAGATATTACCCAAAGAATACAACTAGGTCCAGTGAACCCAAACCCAGAATTTTAAAAATTACATGCATGTCCATTTAAACATCAAATATTGATATTTTATTTCAAGTTAATCATCAAATATAATTTCATACATTGTATAATAACTTTTCTATATTAACATCACTTTAAAATAAACTCAAATCAAGCTTTTAACAATTTATTTATCCTAACTATATCAAATAACACATGCAAAGTAAAAATCTTATATTTATATCTCTAAAAACCATATCACCAACTAAAAATGCATTTCTCAAATATATAAATCCACAATTACAGCAACAATAACCACATGCAACATGAATAATATTCCCAAACCTGAACATGAAACTTAAATTCTTCACAAATCCTTTAATTTCTTTCTCCTCCTTCTTCTCCAATCTTCTAGCTCTCTTCTACCTTTGTAACCTTCTTTAGTTTAGCCTTCCTTCCATGCATGCAACAAAAGTAAGGTGGATTTGTTCAAGAACAATGGCTTGATTTGCAAGAGATACAAGAGTGAGAGAAGAGTAAAGTGGACATTAGGCTTTTCTTTATTTTCTTTATAAAATCTGTCATCCCTAACCTTAAGCCCCCCCATTTATACTTGGTTTGCATGTTATTTTAAGTGGAAAATGACATCAACAATGGCCCACCTCAAATTACTTCATAACCCCACCCCTCCTTTCATTCTTATTTACAATTAAACCCCAACTAGACTTCTTATATTAGTATTGACCCAATACTTATAATTTTTATTTCAATTACATACAAAGATTAATAACTAATTTATCCTTCAATTCAATAATGCATAATTTCATCTCAATTGACTACTTATCTTTAATTTCTTTTCAATAATGCACATCTATACAAAATTTTTAATTAACTCTTTACTCCTCTATCACTTAAGACTATCAATCCATTAGGTCTTAACTAATAATAATTCATCTAATTAAGCTTAATTAGACTTTAATAACACATTAATATCCTTGAATTCTACTAAGGCCTATTTTGGGTCCTTACATACTCCCAAATTAACAATTTATGAAATTATCCTTCACATTTACATTAATTCAAATTGTATCCCAATCACATTTATAAATATATACCAATGTATACGTTAAGACATTATAATTCCTCTCTCCTTAACATCTTGAGACAAGCACAACAAAACCAATCAAAATTTAGCATCAACCATTAATTGTTGTTTTAAGAACTCAACTATCAAATTCATATAAGCAAAGCAAGGCCTTCTGTAACTTAGAGAAGAATGCACCATCCAAGTTGAGTTTGGAAAGAAAAAAAAGGTTTGTTTAATCTTTCAAAAAGTGGGTCAACGACTATTATTTGGAAGAAACAATTTGAATCAAGTGCTCCAAATTATAGAGACAAAGTTAAACCTTTATGCTAAAAAAGCTATAGTTAGAAAGGGCCATCAGTTCTCACCAACAAGATCAAAAAAGGAATTAATAAATCAAGCAATGACAATGGACTGAAGAGGGCTCTATGGCAAAGATAAAAAAACAAGAGAGAGGAAAAATATAGCCCTGCAGGTTTAAAATCGAAAAAAGATAGCCTTGCCAAGACTGGGCACCCCGTTAGGGCAAAAATTGAATAAAGGCATCCTAGGAAAAAATTAGGAGTTGAGAGAAAATATTCAATTAGGAAAACCTGTGAGGGCTGATTGATAATAGGAGTCGATTGCACATAAGGTGTTACCCTCTTAAGATTAAATGAAACATGTGTTTCTACATTACTTGTTTGGATATGATGGTTGCTATTATTGCCATGTGATGTATGTAAATAGGAACACATACATAAGCTAGGCATAAACATACAATTAATATTCAAAAAGAAACTTATTTCATACATAAGTGCTATATCGATGCTAAATTCTTAAGTGGCATAAGCAGCACCTTATATGTCAGATGCTTTTTCTAATGTTCTTATCATGATGTCCTCACTGAGACACCATGTCAATAGTCATACACCATAAAGGAGAACCACCTTTTAGTGTCTTGGAGTTTGTTCTTAGTGAATGTCACAAATGGAATCTAGTATGGATTGGTATTGGTAAGGTGACGCCATTTGAACTAGATAAAGTAGAAATGCTTTTACGATGTTAATGAGATTGTGAGCTCTAAGAGAAGCAAGATGTTATTAGTGAAGACAAGGCTCGAGTAACCTCCCCTCTAGTAGTCAACTCACAACCCAAGGTTTCAAGTAGAGTATTAGGGTTAAGATAGTACTCTTCTGATGGGCGTAAGTTTTTCAAGTAAGGGGTATAATTTTAAGAAGACACAGTTCTTAGAGGGCAACATGAAAGTGTTGAATTATGAGCCATAACAATTACTAAAAGAAATGCATGGTGAGCCATTTTCTTTGGAAAACTACCGAATGGAGTGCTAAAGCCAAGATGGAATTCCTTTTCAGATCCTTAGGAGCATTATATGGTATATATAGTCTATTGTAGATAGGTTATCTTTGGTAGGAATGCCACAGAGATAAATTTCCAACCTTGGAAGTAATAAAAAAAGCCTGAAAAAATGGCAAGACAAAAAAAAAACTAAAGAGAAGGCACCTAAAGAAAGCTTCATAAAGCCTACTTGAAAGTAGATCTCTGAAAGAGGGATTCCTTAGAAGGATGGAAGCATTGTATATACTTCCTCCAAATGCAGGTTAAATTTTGAGATAATGACAATAGTGCCATGCATGCTTTGATAAAATCAAAAGTGATCCTTGTCCTATTTGATGATGAAAATTACCTGAAGTCATCAACAGTGGGATTATATAGGCTAGAAGCATTATTAACATTAGGGGAAAAGGCAATGGAAGTATCCAAAGAGTCATTATCGATAGCTAAAAAGTTTATAATGGATGTTGCATCGGCAAAAAGTATCCACTATCTTATGAGAACATGAAAACCCTGGGCAATCAGTTTGCCTTCTACATCTTATGCTCAGGGATGAGAATTCTAGCAGAGGTGATCATGAAGCCAAAATTGATAATGGGCTCATACTGATTGTGTTTTAGAGTCATGCAAGTGTTGTACATTTACACTGTTGACAAGTGACCATGATGCTCCAACACTTAATCTTGCTAAGGAGAAACTAAAATCATCAAAGGGAGTTTTTAGAAAAGATCGAAAAGATTTATAAGCTCTTCATATGGTCCATTAGTATGGACATGGTTCAAAAAAGAGGGGCAGCTATGATGGTGTGTATTTGAGGTTTACAGATGGATAAGAAACCATAGTGTTATAGGAGAACTCATTATGGCATTTATACAGCTCACATGAATGGCTTGACACTTTATACATCTAAAGGTTCTCTTGACTTGCCATGGAGATAGACTTTTCTAATTTAAGGAGCAGATATCAATGGGAAGTACATCTAACAAGTTCAAAAGGTCCGAAATTTTATATTGCCATCACAAGGTGTGTAAAAGCCAAACCATTCAAGCAATCAGGTCCTCAAGGAACTAGCTAGGATCTTAAAAATAAAATTTGATGTTCAGATATGAACTTTCTTGAATATGCCCAATTCTAGGAAAGAAATGAAAATATGCTTAATGCCATAAGTCTTCCCCTGGTTAAAAAAGTAATTAAAGCATAAGAAGATACCCTCAGACCTTTGAGGTTTGGGCTGAGAGGTTACCATTTGCATTCTAGGGCTATAAGGTAATAATTAGAGTTTCAACTTAAGCTACACTATCCTTCTTGTTATTTGAAGTAAGAGCAGTGTTGTTAGCAGAAGTAAAACTTTAGTTCTTGATGGGAATCAGATGCTTCTTGTATAAGGCCCAAAGTTAGATAAAACCTTAAGCATTCTAGCCAAGTTACTTAATTAACTACAAGGTTAGTCACCCACACTTTGCACCTGAATAAAAAGGTAAGATCACACTTTTCAAATCATTGTGCACTAGACCTTTAAGTGGCTCTATTTAGAGGAGATGATGGCTTAACATGATGCAGTCAATGGAGGGCTGCCTCTAAAGGGAAGGAGTTTCTTACCATGACATATGGTTTCTCAAGTAGTGAATTATAATGTAGAATGTGACCTTGCCTAGCCTGCCCATCTAAGGTTGTAAACAAAACAACAGCCATAGACCTAGCCTATTATGAATACTTTTGATCATGCTAAGCAGATAGTAGTCACGATTAAGTTCTTCGGGATTAGTGTTAAATACTGAGCAAGATAGATCAGTAGAATGTTATCACAAAAGGTAGGTATATCAATGAAAGGTGATCCAATGTACTGGTTAAGTCTTTCAGGAAGAAAGGATCACTTTATACTAGTTTAGCAACCACTGATGGAAGTTCTCGATACTTAAGTCACATCCCATAGAAAATTTTACACACAGCTTGAGAGTTTTAGGGGGAAAAATATATCTTGGTTACCATATACCCTTCAGGTTGGGACCACAGCTTTTGAGTAAACGCATGGGATTACAAGATTAGCTTGGCACAACATCTAATGGAATGAATGCATTAAAGTTTTTAGGGAAATGGATTTTTTTACTAGGGGTGTAAGAGTTTGCAGTGATGATGGGTTGTTTACCTTGAAAATAAAAAGAGAATTCAAAAGAAAGAAAGGTAAAAAGACTAAATGAAATAACTAGAGAAGGATTGTATGGAGATTAGAAGTTCTGAGGAAGATGCACGTGCACTACCAACTAGATCACATTAGAGATGAGATCTCTTAACCACCCATAGTGTAAGCTTTGCATTTAATGCATGCATTCATGCATTTCTATTTCATTCTTACATGTCTATATCCTATATATACATTTGTGTGTTTCTATATTTTCTTCATAGATTTTTACATTCATGCATTTTTTGATGTACTCTTGTATTTTTGCATGCATTTTCTTACATTGCTACATGCTTTCTTTTTTAACAAAAGTGTTCAGATGTATGAAACCTCTTGCATGTGTTTACACTCACATTCCCCTTTGCATGCATTTTGTAAATGCTTCTTACACAATTTTCTGCATGTGTTGGCATATATAAGCCTTTTGCACATACACTACACATAATATATCGCATGTGTAATTTCTTATATGCATCATTTATCTAATTTTGTGCATGTTTTTTTACATATAATTCTTCTTGCACATATAATCTTTTTTTATATGTTGTTATATATGTAACATTGTCGGTAAGGTAAAAGCATACTCAACTATTCTTCCACCAATGATTCACCTGGGACTCCATGTATGATAATCTAGAGACTCGAAGATCACCACCTCTCAAATGCATTCAATATGACTTGTACAGTGCTATCTTTTTGCTAATTATAGGGAATACTCATACAAAATTAGCTTGTTCATTAAGCTTAATTTCCTCATCAAATTATATCCTAAGATTTCATATAATTATTTTTGTAGATTGAAGATTCAAAGACCACTATTAAATTCATTTAGGACAACCATTATATTGTCCCTTTCCCAAATAAATATTTAAGGGTCATTGCCTCCTTAATGCACTCAAGACGACCACCACAGCATTGTCCTTTCTCAAATACAGTGAGTATCCTTATTTAAATAATTTATGTTTTAAGTTTAATTCACCTTGGCAAACAATGTCCAAATTTTTGGCAGGATTATTTCTTATTAAATTACTTTCAATCTAAAATTTTACTTCACTCGAGTAATTCTCAGTTGTAAATGAGTTTAACCTTAATATGAGAAATTTGAGTTTCATTCAAATGTGAGTTAAATAGGAGATAGTCACAGTTTATCTCTATCTACTAAATTACATAAAAATATTAATTATATCATGCAATTTCTAAACATAGTGCACCTTGGGCTTGTTTTTCAAATTAAAGGAAAAAACTATTTACGATTGAGGAGATAGGGTAAAACTCATTAAGAGCACTAGAATGTTTTCAATTACCCATCAACATGACCCTAGAGTGAGACGGGACTTGAAAAATGATTTAGGCAGCCTTTCTTTGTATAACTATTTAAATGACTCTTCCTACCTTAATCTCATAATCGCTTGTCAACCTATTAAGCCTTTATTTTAAGCATGTTGAATGTGTGCTTATTTCATTGTTGCACACACATTGAAACAACCCATAGCCTAAAATAATTTTGGCTTGCACTTAGGAAGTTGACCACTATGGAAAAGATAATTTCACATTTTAAGAATAGGGGAGATAAATTTCTACCAATATTTTGTATGAATTTCATTCACAAGAAATTGGATTTGTTAAATATAATAAACCTAAAAAGAGAAATGAAAAAAGGTAGGAAAAAAAGAGGGAAAAAAAGAAAAAGAAAGAAAATGGAAATAGAAAACCCTTGAAGTCAACATCACAATAATAAGAACAAAAAAGAAAGGTGGATCTTAAGTTAGTACCCTTTGAACTATTTTTGGTAAATTAGAGATCATCAAGGCTAAGTATGAGAATACCTTGAATAATTGAAAATCATCGAAGCCATATCTAAGGATGCTTTGATAATGAGACAACAGGTAGAGAATAGTCCTCCTACCAATTAAGCAAACATAGTGATCATTTTTCTCTAGCAACCTTACCTTCTTTGTTGGCCATTCACTTAGGCCAAATGTTACAACAATTGTACAACCTCCTGATTCTCAGTTCAATCTCATCCAATCTAGTTGAGATTACCTTCTAATAAGGTTTGGTATGTAAGAAGAGGCATTTGGTGTTTCTTGAGCTTTAAGGGGGAAGCTATGAATGTATTTATGCATTCGGTTAAATCTCATCCCCAACATTGCATCCAAAATTTTCTTTCAAAAGATAAAATTATATTTTGACCTTTAGTACATAGACACAGAAATTACCTGGTATGCATTATGCTTATGTATTGGTTTTGTAGGCCTTGGTATTAACATGTTTGTTTTCATGTTCCCTTATTGAGAATGACCTTTTAATTTCTCTTGTTAAGATCAAACTAGTTGAGGATGTGGTCCATTCAACTTATTTGAGGATGAGTAAAACTCAAGTTTAAAGTATTTGATGGGTCAGAATTACTTTAAATTTTGGACATTCTTGGCTAACAACTCATTACACACATTGTATATGTGGCACTCATTGCACACAACTCACATAACTATTTGTTCACATACCCATGAATTTCACACACATTCTGTACTTATATAATTTTTGGCACTTATTAGAAATTTCTTACAGGAAAAGATGAGAATGGACTCTGTGTATCTAAGTCAATCACAGGATAACTTCAAATAATGTATAATTAATAATGTATAATTAGATCAAAACCAAGTTCCCATGAGAGAAACCATGTAGGGGAAATATCTCAAAAAATGAGATCACTTACACATACCATGCCTGGGGCATTTATCAAAAGATAACCATCCCGCTCAAAGATGGGTATCCATAAGGGAAATCATGCAAATCCATAAAAGGTAAGTACCTCCTTAAGTTGTAACAAGCATAAATACATCTAACCTTCTTTACAGGTATTTTAGTCCTCATTTCGAGGCATTTAAAGCCTCTTTGTAAGCATAAAGTCCTTTTCAAGGAATCCAAAGTCTCTTTGTAAGTGCAAAGTCCTTTTCAGAAGGCATCCAAAGTGCCTTCGTGAGCAAAAAGTCTTATTCAGAAGGCATCCAAAGTCTCTTCATGTGTATAAAGTCCTCTTTAAAAGACATCTAAAGTCTCTTCGTGAGTGCAAAGTCCTCTTCAAGCTATCCAAAATCATCTTATGAGCATAATGTCCTCCTCATAAGCATCCAAAGTCTCTTCTTGAGAATAAAGTCCTCTTTGTAAGGCATCCAAAATCTCTTCATAAGCATAAAGTCCTCCTTTCAAGGCATCTAATGTCTCTTGGTTAGCACAAGTTCCTTTTAAGAGGCACTCCAAATTGAAAAGGCATCGAAAATGTTTAAATATTGACAAGCTGATAGTAATTACCCAATCAAGGATTAAAACATTAATAAGCTGATGATAACTACCCTAAATGATCAAGAGTTTAAACATCGATAAGCTCACAGTAACTACACAATTGATCAAGGGCTAAAATGTCCATAAGTTGATGGTAATTACACAACCAAGGGTTAAAACATTAACAAGCTGATGGTAACTACCCCAATCGATCAAGAGTTAAAACGTCAATAAAATGATTGTAACTATTCAATTTATTAAGGGTTAAAATATCAAAAAGTTGACGGTAATCACCCAATCGAGAGTTAAAATATCAACAAGCTAATGGTAACTACTCCAACTGGTCGAGGGTTAACATGTTGATAAGCTAAAGGTACCTACCTAAATAAAAACTCACTAACCAATTGGTATGTGTTCAATGCAATCGAAAGCTTGCCACCTTAGGTTTGCATCTTCTATCCTTTACTCTGAACTTTGGCTAACTTAGGCACTAATGTACTAAGTGTTGGTTTTTTATAAGAAAAATTAAAAAAAATCAACGAAAAATGGAAACCCACCAGGATATTTGCGATCCAATTGATTAAATAAGAAGAAAGTAACAATTACCAACCTCTTGAAGCATAAAAAATTATTTTGTAGGTGTTGTCTCATGCGAAATGAACACCCTCTACTGGTATCCATACTCGAATGTAATGAATAGCTTCGCCCGAGGTGCTAGCTTCCTTTCTTAGCAGCTAGGGTTTTTAATTTTTATTCTTCCTTAAAATGCATAAAAATTATTTTTCCTCTTTCTCTTAATGGTGATGGCTACTGCTTTTAATTTATGTCTTGTTAGGATTTTAAACTATACATATCATGATACATATAGGTGATCTATCCTTAATTTAGAAAGAGAGAAAATTTCGGGGCCACATTTCTTATTAAAATAAGAAATACTTTATTTCTTATTTAAAATAAGAATTATAATGTTAATCTTAATTAATATTTTTTATTTATTTTGAATTTTAATTTATCACAAAATAAAATTCAAAATGCCAGAATTAACCTTTAGTCTATTCGTAACATTCTATGTGTGTGATCCAATAGGTTCATATTATATTGTAGTGGGCCCCAATCCCATCATGGGTCCACAAGTTATAAGCGACCTCTAGCAAGTCATTATGACTACCCAAATAATATGAATATCAATAATTTGATTTTAACTAATAAAACATGTTATAATCCTTTTGTCACACAATATCTTATTTGAATGTAAGTTATGATCCATGTCAAACTTATATAGTTCAAACATATAATTTCTCGATTACTAAGTAGACTGATAATATCAAATGATATTGATTGCTCTATCAATTCATTTGAGCATGGCAATGCATTTTTAATGCTACCTATCAACGGACCCAATAGATATATCTCTTATAATAGTGGGACAAATTCCATCTTGATTATTCACTATCCTCTGCATGATTTTCATCATGTCCAATCATAACCTTTATTATTATCTAATTAATGATAATGATTGATTATGTCAAAATATAATGCTCCTCATGTAGGATATTGTGATAATCTCAAGTTTAAGGACCGATAACATAACTATTATGAGATCACTAATGACATTAATCCATGTAGTATCTTATAATGGGTCTATCCAGTACCATATTTTGTAACAAGTACCTACAAGCTTGGTTTATATTACCATATATAATCTTCCCATGATTATCAATCAAACTTATGCTAGTCTTTATTTATCATTATTTTTTTAATGATAAGTGACTAGGGATAGTCAAAATAATATTAAATTGTTATTTACAAATATTATTATAATGTAACATGCCAATAATATAATAATATAAAGAAAACCCAATTTTATAAAATGAAATGTGATATTACATAAAGAACCAAATGTATGGCCTAGGGCATAACCACTAACAATCTCCCACTTGCACTAGGCCTAATCATATAAATTTCTAATACCCATTAACCTAGTATGATTATCATGTTTGGCTTGTGGGAGAGCCTTTATAAGTGATTAGCAATGTTGTCACCTGTTGGTACTCTACATATTTTGAAATCTCCTCTTCTAATGATTTCATGAATGAGATGAAGGTGCCTAAGTGTATATTTAGATCTTTGATGGAATTTGGGCTCTTTAGCCTATGCTATAGCACCATTATTATCATAATAAAGGTTTATAGGATTTGTGATACTAGGAACTACTCCTAGTTCAGCAATGAATTTCTTAATCCATACTACTTCTTTAGTTGCATCTGATGTTGTTATATGCTTAGTTTTTATGGTATAATCAATGATAGTGGTTTGTTTAGAACTTTTCTAGCTAACAACACCTATATTTAACAAGAACACATATCCAGACTACAATCTATAGTCATCTTTGTCAGATTAAAAGCTTGCACCTATGTAACCATTTACTACTAGCTCGTTTCCAATCCTTCATACACTAAGAATGCATCATTAATTCTTCTTAAGTACTTAAAGATATTCTTAACGGCTTTCCAATGACATTCACCAAGATCTTACTAGTATCTGCTTGTCATGCTCAATGCATATGAAATGTTCGGTCTAGTATATAACATGGCATAATGATAGATCCTATAATTAAGGTGTAAGGAATCATACTCATACGGCCTCGCTCATTAGATATCATAGGATATTGAGTCTTACTAAGAGTAATGCCATGAGACATTGGCAAAAATTCTCTTTTAGAATTTTGCATGTTGAACATATTCAACACCTTTTCTATATAAGTACTTTGACTCGAACCAATTATCCTTCTAGATCTATCTCTATAAATCTTAATCCCAAGGATATAAGCAGTTTTGCCTACATCTTTCATTGAAAAAGATTTCCTTTGGTCATTTGCATTATAAGGATATCATTCATAATGAGTAATATGTCATCAACATACAAGATGACAAAAATTATTGTACTCTTACTAACCTTTTTGTATACACAAGGTTCATCTACATTTTTTATGAATCCAAACTCTTTGAATGATTCATCAAAATGAAGATTTCATCTTTAAGAAGTTTTCTTTAATCCATAAATGGATCTTTGTAGCTTGCATACCTTCTTGGAATTATCTGGATGAATAAAACCTGCAAGTTGCATCATATACATATCTTTAAGTAAGTTTCCATTAAGAAACTCTATTTTGACATCCATTTGCCATATCTCGTAGTCATAATATTTAGCAATGGCAATAAGAATTCTTATTGATTTAAGCATTGTGACTGATGAAAAAGTTTCATCATAGTTAATACCATGAGTTTACTTAAAACCTTTTGCAACAAGTCTTGCTTTACAGGTATGTACTTTCCTATCCATGTCAGTTTTCTTCTTGAAAACCCATTAGCACCCAATGGTTTTAATTCTTTTAGGTGGATCAATTAAGTTCCAAACTTGATTGTCATACATGGATTGCATTTTAGATTTCATAGCCTTTAGCCATTTCTCAGAATCTGGACTTGACATAGCATCTTGATAGGTAGTAGGCTCATCTTGATTCATGAGCATTACTTCACAACTTTCTATCACGAGAAATCCATATCTCTTGAATTATTGTCATGTCTTATTAGAGCTACGTAATTCTTATTTAACTTGCACAAGTTCCACAACTATTTATGAAGCTTATTGATTTTCTTACACCTTTTATGGTTATTGAACCTCTTTGATTTTTATTTTACTCCCATAGGATCTTTTATAAATAAATTTCTTTTCTAGAAAAACAACATTTCAAGCAACAAACACTTTATTCTAAAAGGGATTGTAAAAGTAATATCCTTTAGTTTCTTTAGGATATCTCATAAAAAGAAATTTATCAGATTTTGGTGCTAATTTATTTGAGACTTGTCATTTGACATAAGCATCACATGTAAGGACCCAACTGTGATCTCAGTGGGATTATGCATAGTTAATGGTGATTATAGTTAAAATAGGGTTTAAAGTAAATTAATTAGTTGAGGTTATAGTTTAAGGAGGGGTGTTTTGGTAATTTTTCTACACTAGTTTTATATGTGGGTTATTAAGGAAATAATAGTAATAGAGAGTTGATTTGGGAGCATTGGTAAAAACTAAAAGGCAAAAGGGCTCTAGAGGGACTTATCAATTGATGATGTCATTATCTATTTTATTTTTAAAAAAATCCCACATAAGGATGAGTGTGAAAGGACTTTGGGTATATATTGTTTTGAAGACCATTCTAGAGAAGGAAGGCCTTTGCTTATTTCTTTTAAAAGGTCATCTTCTTTATTTTCCCTCTCTTAGAAATTGACTCCTCTATCTATAATCAAATCCCTATCTTTTTATGTATGCTTTTGGTATTGGAAGATCCCTTGCATATTTAAATTTTATTTTAAAAAAATAAGCAATCAACTGTGAGATTGAAATATGAGTGTTTGTGAAAGGTTATTCCAAATGTGTATGCAGGTATGGGAACTAGATTTAAATTTGGA
This sequence comes from Excoecaria agallocha, assembly GCA_037975025.1. NCBI lineage: Eukaryota > Viridiplantae > Streptophyta > Magnoliopsida > Malpighiales > Euphorbiaceae > Excoecaria > Excoecaria agallocha. The sequence goes on from JBBPFJ010000027.1 coordinate 15,051, forward strand.
ATTGCATGAATTTTTAAATACAAGATTTATATGGTATTTTAAAAGGTATTGTTGAAGTTAAATACCTGACTTTGTATAAGTGCTATTTAGATCTTAATGGAGTCAATGTTAGAAAGATCTGAGTTTAGAATTATAAAGTGATTTAAGTATAGCTATAATGATGTAGAAGTCCATCTATATTTGAGATTTAAGTTTAATTTAGTTTTTGATGAGAATTTATAGAAATGTAAACATAGTTCTCCCTCTATTGGTGGGAGCTTGTAGCTCTATTAATAAACTCTTGATTTAATCTTATAATAAGGTAAATTTTGAGATGAATTAATGTTTATAGTAAGATTCAACAATGGTTTCCCAAGAGTAGTGAAGGTTAATTATTTTAGCATTAACTCTTGTTAAATATTACAATATGATCATAAAATTTTATTATATGAAAACTAGAGATTTTGATTTAGATTTAGATTGCTCACAATTGATTAAATGGTTATTTTCATTAAGTCAAGGTGCATTCAAGATGCAATGTATGGAATATATTTTTTTGAGTGAAGTATAAGCATATAAGGTTGATTTTCTATATTATTTAAAGGATGTGAAGATGTTGGTCTTTTTTGGCTAAAGTAGGGCACTCAATTGAATGGGATAGCTCACTCCCCTTAGTAGAGCACCCACTCTCCCGAGGTATGCATCTATTCATCTGAGTGGATCTTCTCTGCTTTATGTTTACACTGTAAACGGATAACTTTTATTCAAGTTAGAGAGCACTCTCCTGAGTAAGACTAGCACTTATTCGAGTAAGACACTCACTCACCCGAGTAGAAAAGGCACTCATCTGAGTTGTGTAAATAATCTCCTAAGTGCATTACCTCACTCACCCATGCTACACTTCACTGCTTTTCTATGCCATGAGCTATTAATCACCAGAGTTTCCTTACCACTCATTCGAGATTTTTTGTCCTCTATTTAGTTATTAAACACTCATCTAAGTTGTAATGTTCTCTTGAGTTATGTAGTCACTGAGATTGGATTAGCCTCTATTAAAGTTACCTTATGATGATAGCATTATGTTTAGAATGGTCAAAAAATAACAATGCCTTCTCTCTTCTATGGGTATTTTATTGAACATAGAAAATATTTTCATTTGGTTTTTAAAAGGAGAAAATACTCTTTTATAAGCCTTATTTTTTGTAATTTTGAAAATGGCGAGAAATAGAATTTTAGATCATGACTTCTGGCTCATTGAGGAGTATGACACAAGTCAAACCTGTAACATTTGTCATGGCCTAGTTGTCATATCCTAGCCTATGACAATTGTCATAGCTTAGCCCATGATAGATCCCTGCTTGCAAGCTGAATAGCCTATGAGTAATAACCAAACTAATAATAGGCTAAGCTATCATAGCCTAGCCAGTGATAGGCTGGTTGCCATGGCCTAGCCCATGACTCTACGTTAAAGCCTCTTGTAGGTCATATTTTTGGGTTAAGTGTCTATGAGGCTCTACACTTAACACTCCCCCATCACAAGCCCAGCTTGTGACTTACCATTTTCCAGCAAAACTTTTAACTCTAATCCGTAAAACATAGGAATATTTTTAATATAAAAAATTGCTTTGAATAATCCAAAATTAATTAAAGGATGGAACACTATCTCAGGATGAAGGAAGGCAGTTAATAAAAAAAAGTGTTGGTTTTCTAGGAACACACACACATACTAGTTTTCAAAGAAAAAAAAAAGGAAAGAAAATCTTTCACATAAGGAAGAAGAGAAGAAAAGAGCATATAGAGCTATTTTTATAGGCTTTAATCACAATGATGCTGAAGGTAATAGAAGAGACTATCTATTTACTAAATTAAAAAGCCATTTTCTTTGTCTCTTTTGAAGTTTTTAAGTCCCTATATTTTGTATTTTTTATGTTAGTGTTTTGTGTCTTTTAATTCTTGTACATAGTGTTTAATCCTATATATTTTCATGAATATTTTCTTAGGTCCATCAGTATGTGTCCATTTATTAAGTTTAAGCTTGTTTTCATGCTTTCCATGGTGACTTTCTCTCTCTATACTCATGTTCTCAGCCTAGATTTAATATTGTAAAACATGTTAATTGTGGTGTTTTGGACATTATTTGAATATCATGTGTGTTTAAGTGAGATTTAGGTGTATTTTATATGAGTTTTAGCTTTAGGAATTTGTTTTAAATTTTGAGCTTTCATTCATTGCTTCATTTTGGGTTATTGGTTCATTTTTTTATATGTCACAGGTTTAGCCCGTGATGGCCATCACAGGCTATCCCATGATGACCATCATGGGCACAGCCCATGACATAAAATAAAATTAAGTTGTGACCCTGGTCTTAGGCATGATTTGCCTGAGTTTGATAGCAACTCTCCCCTTTTATACCCTTGACCTTCCTATCTTAAGGATGAGTCTGTGATCCACCCCTCTTTGTTCCCCATTTC